>CM046455.1:88640918-88650918 GCA_025506515.1 Flaveria trinervia | reverse complement strand
TATGATGTGATGTATGATTGTATGATATGTTTATGTTCCTTATTATGATGTATGATTATCTTTCTTGTGGCTTTACGTGTGATGTTAATGAATAAATGAAGTATTATGTAACGTAAAGTGAAAGATAAAGGAAAGAGGAACATGAAGTAAGAATGCATGCATTAATAAGCAATGAAAGAAGAGATAGTCTTGTAAGCATGACATGTACATCGGGGTCTTTCTTTGTGATTGACCATTTGCATAGAACTATTGTTGCATACCTTAGGTGTTGTGACCACGAGGTGCGATGCACCATTATAGAAGGTCTATGATAGGCCTAGGTCTAGAACCACGAACAAAAAGGTATTGCATATGACAATGGTAAACCTACATTCATACCTTAGGTACTGTGACCACGAGGTGTGATGCAACGTTATAGAAGGTCTATGATAGGCCTAGGTCCAGAACCACGAACAAAAAGGTATTGCATAGTAAACCTACATTCATACCTTAGGTACTGTGACCACGAGGTGCGATGCATCGTTATAGAAGGTCTATGATAGACCTAGGTCCAGAACCACGAACAGAAAGGTATTGCATAGTAAACCTACATTCATACCTTAGGTACTGTGACCACGAGGTGCAATGCACCGTTATAGAAGGTCTATAATAGGCCTAGGTCCAGAACCACGAACAGAAAGGTATTGCATAGTAAACCTGCATTCATACCTTAGATACTGTGACCACGAGGTGCGATGCACCGTTATAGAAGGTCTATGATAGACCTAGGTCCAAAACCACAAACAGAAAGGTATTGCATAGTAAACCTACATTCATACCTTAGATACTGTGACCACGAGGTGCGATGCATCGTTATAGAAGGTCTATGATAGGCCTAGGTCCAAAACCACGAACTGAAAGGTATTGCATAGTAAACCTACATTCATACCTTAGGTACTGTGACCACGAGGTGTGATGCACCGTTATAGAAGGTCTATGATAGGCCTAGGTCCAGAACCACGAACAAAAAGGTATTGCATAGTAAACCTAAATCTTACCCTAGGTACTGTGACCACGAGGTGCAATACACCGTTATAGAAGGTCTATGATAGGCCTAGGTCCAGTACCATGAACAGAAGGAAAGAGTTTATGGTTGTCAGAAAGGAAAGTAAAGCATGAAGGATTAAAGAAGATAATGATGTAAAAAAATGAACGTATGAATGAACGTAAATGAATTATCGTATTAATGTACAGAACAGGATCCTTGTCATCCGACCTCAGTAATCATGGCTGTATGACATGAAGAGGGTAAAGTCTAACCGGATCTAGAAAGAGAAGTGAACGATAATGTAATACGTTGAACGAACAAAGTTAATGAACGTAATGACGAATATAATAATGATATTATCTGTATGTACGTATGATGCATGATCACAAACGGTTGTAAAGTATAGTATGCTTTGAAATAAAGTAAAGAACGGTTTTAACACAGAAAAATATGTTTTATTATAAAACTAGAACTCACTCAGCGTCGCTGACTTTTCTATGCATGATAGTTGGCAGGTATATGTTGATGCTGATGAGTTGCAGGCATGGATGCATAAGCTACTGGGAGCATTTTGAGGCTAGCATCCGTATTTTGACATGTCTTTGTAATTTGAGATGAAAAAAAATGTTGTAAATGGATGAAATGACATGTTTTTAGTTATTAATGAAAGTTTTAAATTCCGCTGCAAAATAAAAGTACATTTTATAATGTTTCAAGTGCAATGAATGACCAGCTGTGGGGTGCCCGGGATCGGGGCCTTATAGTTTCTTATTGGGTAACAACGAATCACAACATGTAACTCGTCACCTAACAGCGACTAAACACAACCGATAACGGTGATCCAGATCTTGTTCGAAACAATGGTGCCTTCACCGACGAATGTGTCTTCGTTGAACAATCGAACAATAGTCGTGTGTTTGCTGACGAAGGTGGTGTTCAGGTGATTCCATCGATCTATATTGGGATAAGTTGACAATTTAACAGTTTATGTTTGTATGGTGTTCGTCATTTTTGAAAAGGGCAAAATGGGGATTGTAAAATTTATAAATTAGTAGAACTTTGGTTTTGTTTACAGATTTCTTGTTTTTAAGTTGAAGTTTTTTAATATTATATTATTATTTTGTTATTAGTTCATTTTTTATATGCAATTTATACCTAATTAAAAACTGTAACTAACATCAGTAAGTAAGTTGTGATTTAAGAATGCCATTAATGAATGGATGATCATCATTTCATTTAGATATGGATTAAATTTGGAAGACACTTGGTCCATATGTTTTTTTATTTGGATATTGTTTGTTTATTCTATTAATTAGCACTCTTTAATATCCTTATAAAATATTATTAAGTTATGAAATATCATATTACATCAATGTATCTCCTTTGTTACATCGGTTTAACTTTGTTTACATTGCTGTAGTTTTGTTATTTTGGTTTTGTTACAGTGTTGAAATTTCATTACAATGTTGAAGTTATATGGTGTAATGTTGTTTGGTTGTTAGGTTGTCGTATTATGTTTTATGTGTTTTTCATCTTCGATTCTATCGGGTTCAAGACGGTTTAACTCCAGATTTGATGGTTTTCAGGCATGTTTATCGAGTAATAGTATACCTCACAAAAGAAAATGTTATTTTTATTTAGTTTACATTATCTTACATTGATTTACAATGTTTTATAGATTGTTTACATCGGTTTAACTTTGTTTACATTGCTGTAGTTTTATTATTTTGGTTTTGTTAATTGAAAATTCATTACAGTGTTGTATTTACATGGTGTAATGTCATTTGGTGGTTAGATTGTCGTAATGAGGTTGTTACTGTTAGTTGTAGTAGTGTAATATCGGGTGTAAAAGTTTGGTAAAGTAGTGCAAGATTATAATTATGAGATGAATTACAATATGTATCGGTAAATAGGTCTATTTACATTTATGTTACACCTTTTTACATGACGTTACACCTTGTTACACTTGTTTATTTTAACGTAACACTAAGTAACATCAACAAATTACATAATGTTACATTAGTATATTAATGTAACTAGTGTTGCTCAATGTATCATTTGTGTTAAAATAGTGTAATCCTATTTTTTGTTACATCACTATTGAATTTAAACATAATTATTGTAGTGTAATTTTATTATTTTAACATAACACTAAGTAACATCAACAAATTACATAATGTTACATTAGTACATTAATGTAACTAGTGTTGCTCAGCGTACCATTTGTGTTAAAATAGTGTTATCATATTTTTTGTTACATCACTATTAAAATTAAACATAATTATTATGGTGTAATTATTATGGGTAAAGTTCTAATGAGAACCCATCTTATTTGTAAGAATCCTTTAACTAAGTTCGAGCCATTGATTTCATTCAATTGTTACAATCTAGTGGACAAGATTTTTTTAGAATATTTTATTAGTTGGCACTTTTAGTTGATAAGATAAAAGGGTTATATTGGTAAAATTACACCATCATTAAATTTTTTTACTTTTTAGTTAAAAAGCAACAATCACATAATCACTTTACTCAACACAATTCATGATAGTTGACTATATATAAAATAACTACATAAAATATGAAGGGAAAATGTTATAATAATTTTTATTATTTCATTATTTCAGGTAACTACACTCACACTATTATATTAACGTACAATACATTAAATTACAATAGTACAACTAAGCAATTTCAATATGTTATAATAACATTTTTTTCTTTTTAACCAACCATTACATAAAAAATCAAATAACATTTATTAACATCAATCATTATGTATACTCATTTAGTTACATTAAATGAATTAGTATAATAAAATATTACATTACATTATATTACATTACACTAATATTATAAAATAGTAAAAATGTAAATTTCTTGTAACGTAATATAATAACATATAACGTAGTGTAATGTAAAAATGTGTAAGAAAATATAATATTTGATGTAACTACACTAAAATTATCACCCAACTTATATTATAGTTTATGAAACAACTTGATTACATTCTTTAGCATTACTTAAATTACGTTAGTGGCATCAATTAAATTTTTACATTAAATTAAATTAATATCATATTTCATTAACAAAATATTACATTAATTAACATCAAACATTAAATTACTTTACATCATATTAACATTACATTACATAAATTACCTTACATCACACTAACATTACATTACATTACATATTATAAATAATGCTAGATAGATAAGCATAAAAATAACTGAAAGACAAAGAGTAAATATAAAAAGAGTTTACATTACATAACATAATATTACTTCACATAAAGTTACAAAAGATTACATTACGTTAAATTACACTAGCACATTACTTATCTACAGTAATGTAACTACAGTCTAATTAAAAAACTATAAAAATAATTAATTACATCAAAATTACATCTAAGTATTGTGCTCACAAAAGCTTATAAACATTTGAATAAACATCACGAGTCCAACCTTTAGCCTACTATCATCAAATTATTATAAACAAATCACAAGATTATACAATAAAATCCATAGATTTCATTTAAGAATAATCATACTTAAGTGAAGGTTGACATAAAAAACATGATAGAACATGTGACAAGGAGAAGTATAATCTTTTAGAGGTGAAACAATCATCGAATACGAACAACCAACCGCCAATGAGGACAAATCCACAAACGCTAAACCTAAACTTGATAATGAACAACCAACGATGTTGAAATCAATTTAACTACACATGATCTCATAATTTTTTCAATTGATCCTTTCAGCTCATCAATTTCCTCTATCTCATCTCTTTATCGTTTTCCTTTTTATCTTTTTGGTAGCCTTAACATTGAAAGTTTAGGGCTTAAAACAAGTGGGTTTTTAGATACAAATGAGTTTTTAGAGAGAAATATATATGAAAAGAAAATGATGGGTTTTGATTGAAAAAATCTATGGATGCACGTTCATATAAATGTTCAATCGATGGCTTTTGAAATGCTTTGAATATGGAGTATATGAAAAGCAAATATCAAATCAAAGTACATATTAAGCATGATGTTTGTCAGGTGAAAATAGTTCATTGGGTTGTACACCCATGTCAAATTACAGAAATAACCCCACAACTTCATTTGCATCATGATGATGTGTCACATTCCTATCAGTTGATACGGGTTAACCGGTTCTCACAACTATATAGGGTTCTTACATGAACTCGTTCCTATATATATATATGCATATATATATGTATGTATATATATATGTATATATATATATGTACATATATATGTATATATATATGTACATATATGTATATATATATATGTATATATATATATATATATATATATATATATTATATATATATATATGTAACGTTCCGTATTTTTACATTTATTTTTTTTAATATAATATTACTCCTCTTCAACTCTTGTATTCTCAAGACTTGATCATAGTTAAAATATCTTTTTGTATAATTATTGTTGATTATATGTTTGTTCAACGCTTAAACAATTACAAATACGCATTTCAACGTAAAACCGAACAACTTATCGAGACTTATATATTTTTTTTCAGAAAATTATTTATATGTTTTATTTTTATGATTCATATATTAAAATACTCATTCTTAATTATTAGTTATGTTGTAAATTAATAAATAAAATAAGTTAAGGGGTTAAAATTAAAACTTATTGAATTTACTTCCACTAATCTCCCTAACTACGTTTATTAATGTCCAACCATAATTTTTATTTATAAATACTAACTCAAGTCGCTCTTTAATCACCTTTATCACTCTAAACTCTCTATAAACTTTCAATCCATCCAAGAACTCCATCCTTTTTATAAGAAGTATTCAAGAACAACTTGTGAGTTTTATTTATTTATTTATTTGTATTTTTTCTTACTTTCTTCTTCATTTTTCTTTACCACTTGGAACAACCTCTAGGACTTAACAACTTTGTCACCAAGGTGACACAAGTATGGTAAACCTCCAATTTTGAGGTCCAAGTTGGAAATATTATACTTGACTCTTTCATACATGTTTTTTTATCTTGTTTTTTTAGTCTTGTACATACTAAACCAAGTCACCAACAACTTCAATGTTGGAAAGTTTGTGTTAAAGTTATATTTCAGAAATTTTAAGACTTTTACACCATATTCTTTCATCTTTACAAACACTAAGTGATCTAAAAGTTAAAAAGTAGATAAAACCAAACCGAGCCTCCAATCTATGTTGAAAGGCTTGTGTTATGGTATAAAATGGTGATGTTGAACCTTGGTTCTACAACTAATATATCCACCATACCCCATTTGAACACTTAGTCAAACTAGTTAGTTTACTTTCATACTTTCATTATGTACTCATGACCATCCGAATCACCCTTAAATGGAGATTTTGTGTAATGATGACAATCTTAAGGTTTGTGGATATTCACGCCTCTAATATATGACTTATATGAATATAACACTTAAGGTTTGTGGATTACCCTACCTCTAATGCATGACTTATATTTATATATATATATTACTTAGTCAAAACCAAAACCGTAACATCAATCAAACCATGTTGAATGTTATGTGTTAAGGTAAATACTATACTAATCTTATGATTCCTTATTTTGGACTTCCAATGAGTGACTAATACTCATAAAGAACACACACAATACTGGTGTCCAAATAAGTGTCTAAGTAGTATATGTTTTCATGTACTCTCATATTTGTAATTTTCGTATACTTTTCAATTGCTAAAATCTCGAACTTTGAATCCTAAACTTACACACCTTCGTTTATCTTTTAGGGTGACTTTGGTAAATCTTTTAAACTCATTCATATATTCTTGTGGATTCTAATCGCCAAACCGTGAGTCATACTTCACCCCTTTTATTTTAACACTATTGGGTTGCAACATGTATCAATTATCAAATACACTCAATTATTCATTCAATCAAAATCATTCTAAAACTCAATTCATACAAACATGCTTACTTGTTATACTATTTGTGAATACATTCTAGAATACATTATCTTGCAAGCAATCTAAACCTCCCTTAACATGTATAGCACTATAGGACTAGCACATCCTCCCTGTTATGACGGGTCTATGTTAAGTTATTCAATATTTACGGTCTTGGTCATTTTTAATGCTAAGATTACGCAAGTGGACACTTTGGTTTGATTATTGGCTTTGCATGCTAGCAATATACAAACTTTAGTATACTGTACTCATGTTGAATTGAGATTTATTCACTATTATACCATGTATTTAAACTTGTATGCTCACCAATATATTCATATGTTGACTAATATTTTATACATGTTGCAGAAAGGCTTGAAGCTTTATCAAGAAATTCAATTAGGTGTACTTAGAAACACACCGAATCTATCATTTTGTTATGCTTGTTTTAAACTTGTATTTCTCAAAAAAATTGTATGTTTATTTGAAGCATTATAACATTATATTGATTAATGTAAATGAAATTTAATTTTAATTTATTGTCACTTTAGTTCTATGATATCTTTGAACAATCTATCATTTCTCACGTCCTGATGTTTCCGTCATCGGTTAGGGTGTAACATATATATAGGAGAGGGTGCTTAAGAAAACCTATATTTATAAGAAAATCAAAGAAACTACTTTTAAACCATTGATTATGATTGATCTATGGTTGATATCCATCATGGCAAATTTGTAAATATGAAATAGATTATTGATTTAGTTAAATGATTTAAGGGTCTATTAGAAAAATTATAATTTTTATATTTTGAAACAAACAAAATCCTTTAATTCTCTCTCTCTCTCTGTCCATAATCAAATACAATATTAGTTTTTTTAATCAAATACATTTATTAATAAAAACAAACACAACCTTTGAATATAAAAGAACATAAGTATATTTTCTTGAACTTTTCAGTAATTACATTGATGCTTACGTATATGTATATCAAAACAAAACGTACACATGTTTACGTATAGGTACTTTTAAACATTTCAAGATAGCTACTTACAAATATGTAGGCGGACTTACATATATGTTTGTTTACATATATGTAAACATTTTTACCTGTAGATTTACGTGTAAGTAAACTTATTTACATATATGTAAGCTATACAATATAAGGAAAAAGAAACCATAAATGAATATATCTAAAGAAATTACACAAAATAGATTTGTAGCCATATGTAAACTTGCATATGTATATGTAACTTGAAGAAAATGAAGATGAAGATGAACTGTAACATTTTGTATCTCTGTTAAGTTAAAAGTTAACTTTGTTAAATTATTGTAAGGTCTATTTATGCCTTTGATGAAATTTGTGGGTTACTTATGCTTACTTGTTAGTTTTTCATTTAATTTTTTTATATAAATCTTAATAATTAACTATTAAATTATAATGACACTAATAATTATGTCTTTAATACTAATAACAATAATAATAATAATGATGATAATAATAATAATTTGTAAAATGTTTAAAACTTATAGATTAATTTAAGGGGGTTGTTTGCTAATTTTAAAACTTTAAAAAGAAAGTTTTAACATAAAATAACAAAAAGTAAAAACTACAGGGGCCAAAGTTGTAACAAAACAAAAGAGGACTTCTTCCCCCCCCCCCCCTCTCGCTTTTTCAGGCGGCCGGTCGGCATAGCTCCGACGCGATGCCGGTGAACTTCAATCCACGAGATTATTGCACGATTTCGACCTAAATTGGTGCCAAATGATTCGGGAAAACATTTCGGACTCGAACCCACGACTTAATTGAACATTAAGGCTCGAAATGGAGAGGCTCGAAGCAAAAACGCACACCTCAATTGGTTCATAACCGTTCAACGTACAAAACTTGATGATTAATCAACTTAAACGAACAGAAACGCTCATGTAATCACCACTAAACTAAACGTGAGGTTTAATTCGAGCTTAACAAACAATTAATCATCAAATTGTAACCGAAGTAAACGAAGCCAAGATGAAGCCGTTCGGGACTGAATCGATTAAATTGAATGCATTTAACAGAGGGGAAATGTTTCACTCGATTCCTTTCAACTCTCTGTGCACACAATTCGTGAAATACACACTCCATTAAACAAAAATCAGGTCTTGTTCATCGAGTGTTCATCGAAGAGAAATCAAGTTCCAAATCCGTAAATCAATCAAAACCAAGTAAGTTTGATACATGGTTGTGATCGATTAAGCAAGGGCAACAAAAGCCCCATGGTTAATTTGATTATTAATCTCGAACAACGACCAATTTGATCGATTGTGTTCTAGGGTTCTTAAGGATTTGGGGGTTTTGTTTAGGTTTGTATATAAGATTTAAAAGGCAAATACTATTGCGGCTTAAGCCTTTGGTTCACTGGTTCCATAATCCACCCTATCTTAGAGGTCTCGGGTTCGAACCCGGCAACCCGCAACATTTTTTTTGGGGTTGTTTTATAACTTATAATAATATGTAAAAAATTCTAAAAATTATAAAAAAATCATTTTATAAATTTCGCGTATTTTAAACCATTTAAATAGTTTTCTGTAATTCATTTATAAAAATGTCCTTATACTTTATTTAAAATTCTAAAGTAAATGTTATAGTTAGTATATATTTTATAAAACTTAGACTTAAAACACTAGTTTATACAATTATTATTTCAACCATTGTTTGGTTAAGTTGTCGATTAAATGATGTTCATTTTATTTAGTTACAAAACCTTAATTAAATTTTATGAATAATACACAATTTTTATAAATGTTGTTCTTATTTCATATTTTATACAAAATATAAATAAATCATTTCTACGAAAATATAATGGTTTTCGTTTGACAAATAAAACCCCAAACATCAAATTGAACCCCAGCCCATAATAATTTATTAAACTTAATATTAAACTTTAACCTTGTGAATATATATGTATTTAGGTGCCTTGTGATGATTCATGTTGGAAAGACGTTTATTATTAATCTTATTAATCCTCATCATATACTTATTTGACATGTGAGTTTTC